>CM062812.1:2537143-2558547 GCA_031772625.1 Pinus tabuliformis | reverse complement strand
ATCAGACTAGTGGCATTGAAAGAGGACACAAAGACTCCTGCAGGTAGCAATTTTTATAACTTAAATATCTGAAAGTATAGAGTTATAAGCCATTTCAAGATTGAGGTCCTAAAATCAAGAAAAAGCAAGATGAGGAAGTTTGATGGCAAGGATCCGGTAAATTGGATACTTCAGATGGAGCAATATTTTGATCTACATGGTGTGTCAGTGTTACAAAAGGTATGTAATGCATCTTCATATTTAGAATTGGATCAATTTTTATGGTATAAAGGGCTTTGTTCTCGTAAACAACTTGTTACGTGGTCAATTCTCATGGAGGAAATGATAGCACATTATGAGGATACAAAGAGCAACACCTTCTTTAGAGCAACACCACAACAATTGGAAAGAGTAAAAGAGCTTTGTGACATATTGGAAAGTAAAATTATGGCAACAAGTAAGTCTACCCCTCACAACTATAAAGATGGAAGTGTTGTTTCTCCTAGCCTTCCACAACCTACAAGGGTACACACCCAACAATTGGAAGAAAAAAGAGAAAAAGGGCTTTGTTACAATTGTGATAGCAAATGCACAAAAGGTCATAAGTGTGCTGAGAAGAAATTATTTTACATAGAGTATTAAGAGGAGGAAGATCAAGAAACATCAAAGAGAAGAGGATATATGCCAGGACTCAACCCCAGAGAAAGAAGAAATGAATCAGACCATATCTTGTAAACTATTAGCAAGAATGACCACTCCTCAAACTCTCAAGATAGAAGGACATATCAAGAAGAAAAAGGTGAAAGAAGTGTAAGATCACATCAAGAAAGAAGAAATGAATCCAACCATATCTTGTAATTCATTGGTCGGAATTACCACTCCTCAAACTATCAAGATAGAAGTACATATCAAGAAGAAAAATGTTCAAGAAGTGAAAGATCACATCAAGCGTCAAGAAATGAATCTGACCATATCTTGTAAAGGATTGGAAGAAATTACCACTCCTCAAACTCTAAAGATAGAAGGACATATCAAGAAGAAAAAGGTTCAAGCAGTGAAAGATCACATCGAGCATCAACAACAAGTTCTCCCACTTTTAAAGGACAACGCCACTTTGGTGCAAAATCAATGAAACAACAGGTAGATCAACATCATAGTGAAAAATGTTTTGATGTAGGTGATTGGGTATTTTTACTGCTACATCTAAAGAAATCTTTTTATGAGAAGGAAATGTTGGCAATACTACATGCACTTAACAAATGGCGACCTTACCGAATGGGAAGACTCTTCAAGGATGAGGATGTGGAAGCATTGTTTTGTGCTATTTCTATTATCCAGCCAGATTGGATAAACGAAGCAAGGGATGAATGGAAAAGGACAAAGAAGTATGGCCACTTATTCAAAAGTTGCAAAAGATTCCAATGCAAACAATATTTCCAGAAATTGAAGAGGAAGGAAAAATCATATTGGAACCTACAGTAGTCACAGAAACAAGAACCCGACAGCTACGAAATCGATCAATTTCAGAGTATCTCATCAAGTGGAAGAACTTACCTGCTGAATATTCCACATGGGAGGACAAGAATTTTATACGGAAGCATCAAGAACTACTCAAGCGTTGAGGACAACGCTTTTTGAAGGAGAGGGGCAAGTTAGGCCCCTATACTACTAGTGTAACCCCTTATTGTTATTAGTACAACCCAATTATTATATTGATGTACCCATGTAGTGCCCATATTATTACTCTTGTGCCCCATAGAAGCCCACTATTGTTATTATTGTGCCCTTACATTATTATTGTTATGTCGGATCTGATTATGTTATGACCCCTTAGACTCCTATATATAGAAAGGAGGTATTTTAATTTGTATCATCAAAGAATTGTTCATTTATGTAATGTAAAGGAGGTTTCCCCCTCGAAGAGGCTGAATTCTAAGGCGTTGATATATCTTTTCTATCTTTTCTTGAGCTGGTTTCATAACAGGAAGTTTCGGGCAGATGAAGTGTCGGCACCAATCATCGCTCTAGTAGCCCAATGCATTGAAGGAGTCTAGTTTAATTGGCGTGCTATCTCTGCAGTGAGTTCCTTCCTAACTGCCGTGAGGTACAGGAGCTTAGAAAGACCTTCCACTATGTGTGGTGGCTCTTGCTGTCCATTGTGCTGGTAGCCTAGGAGCTGCTGGAAGATAGTCACTTCCCCTCGATTACGCCAGACCTGCTAGAAGCAACGAAGTACGCTTCATTGTGGGTGACCAAGGATGCTCAGCACATCAAGGATAACAAGATCTTCTGAATCTTGATGGAAATGAATATACACATGGCTATCAATCGCAAATTACGATTGTCACCTACTGTGTTTGCCAAACTGCAGGAGTACGTGGAGTTCAAGGCAGACTTTCAGCGTGTCGCGATTAGGGCATAGAAGGACCCTGAGCAGAAGTGGCATGACTTGCCTTACTTGGCAACGGACGACGTGATTGATGTAGTTCTTGATTGCTTGTTGGCAGAGTGGTGCACTGCCTTAGACTCGGTGGTGGGGTCGAGCAAGTCCGCTGCACAACGCAAAAAGGAGGAGGCCAAGCTCAAGATGGTGTAGCTGGCCGAGAAGAGGAAGAAGGAGGCCGCTGCCAAGGCCAATAATTCCGCATAGCAAGTAGAAAGGAAAACAGGCAGAATAGAGTGCGACTTTGACAAAGGTGCGAGGTCGCCTTCACCCGAAACAGAGGAAGAAATAGACGAGAAAATAGAGCAGCATGGAGCGAACCCACAGATGGTGTCGTACTGCATCAAACGTCCAAGAGAACAAGAAAAAGTGGGGCCACGGAAGAAATCCAAGGCTAGTAAGACGTTGCTGGACCCAATCACCCTAACAGAGGGAGATTTGAATGAAATTGGAGACACAGTGCAAGATGTCACCATGGAGGGTACTGCAGTAGTTCAAGAAGCAGCAACATCAACTATTGCAGCCCGTCTAGATGGGTTTGCATGAGCTGCAAATCTACGCATCACAGGCTAGCACGGTGTCCACCAGCCTTGCTATCGGTACTTTAGAAGTTGTCGAGATGCTGCGTGCGAAGGTCTCCCAAGCGATAGTGCTGTCGGATGGAGCACTGACCACAGAAAACGAAGCTGACAAGCCCACTGTCAGCACCCTCAAGGGAGTGGGGTTGAACTTGGCAGCGCTTCTTGGTGAGGTGCTCCACCTACTATAGGATGGGGTGATCACAGAGCTGAGGGCCCGCGAACAGCGTGCTTTGCAGGTAATCAGTGAACAACAGATCAATAATGTGTAGCTGGCCCTACAGTGAGACTCTTCCATTGCCGCCGTGACCGAGGTAACCGATTGAAACAAGCGCATAGTTCAAGTCATGGAGGAGGCATGCCAAATGGTCCCAGAGTTGGCCATTCCCGAGGGAGAACTAGTCGAGGTGCGCGTTCGCAAGCTTGCTATAGGGGTGCACGATGCTTGCATAGAGTTGGCTAAGGTTCAGTTGGAGCTGAACCTACAGATTGCATATTTACAGTTGAAGGCCTAGCCTTCAACTCCGCTGGAAGTAAAGGAGCAGCATGCAACCACTGTCACAGAGGCGATAGTGGCAGTAGACAGTGTAGTAGTAGACTGCACACGACTATTTGAACAGTCATTTGAGGTCTTGACAAATCTGTATGAGGATCCTAATGTAAAATTGCTGGAGACAGAGGTGCGAGAACTGCAGCAACATTATGACGAAGTAAAAGGTACAACATGCACTGTCGCTCGCACATAGAGGCTAGAGAAGCTCCAGGAGGCCAAAACATTGAAGGAACAGGTAGATGCAGCACAACACAAAGAGGCAATGCTGAAGGCACGCTTGAAGCCCTGGTTGGACAAAGCTTATTTGGTCACTGCATCCATTGAAGGAAAACTTGCTAATCTTTAAGTGACTTAGTAGAAGCTTCAGGCTAACAGTTCAGGACTAGTGACAGAGCAGTTGGTTGAAGAAGTGAAGCAGGTGGTCACGCAGTGCACCGCCGAAGTGGCAGTCATATAGGTCGAGCTAGGAGGTCTTCTCGCCAAGATCTCCACGTCTCTAGAGTGACGTGAGGGTGAGTGACCATTTTTGTGTTAGGGGCCTGTTGGGAACGGGTTCCAAAAAGAGAAGTTTTGGGGCTAAAAGCCCATGTTTTGGGATAATTTTGTAATAAAATTGTAAATTATCCGCATTTTGTGGTCGCAGAGCATGAAGGTGTCAAGAGTCATAAAGGGTTGTCCTCCCTTATTTTGTAAAGCGTTAAGTTGGCTGTAAAGATCTACCCATGGTCTGCGAACCATGGGATTGTATAAAAGGGAGCTAAGTAAGTAAGCTCTAAAGTAGTGAGGGAAGTAAGGAAGAAAGTAGCGAAGTAGAGTGGAGAAGTCTAAGTGTTCTTGGGTCTTAGCGTAGGTAGAGGCTCTACAGTTGAGTGCGCAGAGGCCTAGGGTGGAAGTCCGTAGCTGAGTGCGCGGACCCCTGCAGCTGTGTGTGTAGGGCGGATAGAGTCTGTATTAAACTGAAAGATATCAATAAAGAGAAGTATTCTACAATTACTGTGTATTTAGTTCCTGTTAATGCATCTGATTATATTGCGTTTTGGGTTTAATTTACAATGTTTATTTGATGCGCAAATATATGTGATTGTATTAGTTAATTGAATGCAAGTAAGGATATCAGTTTACGTAGTGCTAACTGTGATTGATTAGTAAGATAAGTAAAACACTTGAGATAATTCAGGAACCTATACAATACATTGTCATAGATGCGTGAAAATACCTAGACCATGGATTAGGGCTGCATGAAGGTCAATCGTACACCTTCGTGGAGGTACTGAAGGGTAGAATAAAGGGTAGACTGACAGAACCCTAAGGCTTAGTGACCTGTGTGAAAGTAGGGGTAGAGGGAATAAACCGACATCACGACCATCTTAGGGTGTAGAAACTTGGTTCCAGCATCCCCCATACTGCTTCGGGTGAGACTTCAGTCCGCGCTCCGTGGGCTAATGCCGAAAGGGCCAGTAGTGTAGGGATTTGTTTGGCTAACTAATGTTGAACCTGGGTCAGGGCCCACAAAGCCAACAGTAGTCCAGTCGGAGATGGGCGAGGATTGTTGATTGTAGAGTCCAAGGATTGTCTTACCTTGACACCCTTTTTTCCTATACTTCTTCCTTTTTCCCTATACTTATCACCTAAATAATGCAATAGACACAAGGTTTTGTTAAAGGTAAGCACTTAAATGTCTTCTTCTTCATATTTTTCTATATACCTTATTGTTTTGTTAAAGTATGCATTTGGCTATGGAATTGGCCTATTTTTGTAGCTAATCTGGATTTCCGTAGCTATCTCCTTTGTTAACAGGGTTTAGATGCTCCAACTTAGCCAAGGAAGATATGGATGGATGAGGAATGATCCCCTCGTGGATTCTTTCCTATTCTCTTGATCCAATCCTTCAAGAAGATCACATGATAACACGGTCAACCTCAAAGTCAACTGCAAGATTATCACCGAGACAGAGACCGAGTTTTCTCGAAATCTTATCGATTTTCTTTTCCAAATAGAAAATCGATTATTTAGTGATATAGTTTTATTTAATAGGATTGAAATAAAGATATATAGGCTTGAAACTCTTGTACTGTTATACAGAGAAATATTATAAAAGCAATGGCTTCTCTATGTGTTGGGTGTGCACCGATATATGTAAAATTTAAGAACATATTGATACACTTGTTTGCGAGTAATAGACTTGGTTTATGTTTTCCACATTACGTTGATTGGATATTTTCGACTGTTTCGTGGAGGGACCCTACATCTAGTACAAGTATTTAACCAATTGCACATATATTTCCTTAATTGCTTTAGCGTAGATGCTTTGTTCTGTGTTTGAAATGCAGTATGATGGAATTCATAATTGAATCATTGTCTGCATAAGCAATTCCCTTTGCTTTATACCTCAATTAATTCTGTTATTTCATTTACTTTTTATCTTGTACAATTTGATCATTTTCCTTTCTTTCTAGCTAGTGTAGTCAACTGTTTCATTTTCATAGCGTAATTGCTTTTTAGTTTATTAGATTTATGACTTGTTTGGATGAAGTTGAATGAGTAAAAGAGTCACAATCATTTTCTTGACAATTAAATCCATACATCATTCATTTACAATATGATAGAATAGATATCTTTAGCACATAGTAATTTAGGCTTGGCTGCAGCATAAAATTCAGAGATAAAATCCAAAACAGTCTAACAAGAGTAAAGCTTAGAATCACACTTAAACCATCCATAAAATGATTCAATAGAAACTAATTTCTAAGATAAGTAGCTAACAACTTTAAGGAACAATTCTTTAATATAATCAGTAATACCATCTTCATATTAACTCTAAATTTAGACTTTAACAAGAACATAGATATCTTAACGACATCAATTAACTTCTAGCACATATAGTGCACTTGTGCTTCATTAGTATACCTGCAAAAATTTATGCTGACAATTTAAGGACATTAAATTGGATAAACATTTTGGCGCCATTGCTGGGGATATACAAATAGAAGTTAAAAAAAAAATCATTAACATGATATGCGTAGGGATAGAGACTCTAGAGGTAGATTTGTAGGACAAGGAAGAAGTTTAATTCCCAGAAATCCACTCACTTCACCTCGATTTCGAAATTCCACACCACCTACTTAAACCTGGATCTCGTTTGCAGGTCGACAAAGACTTCCTGAAGTCTCAAGATCAGAAATCCAATCCAGAACTTCACCTACTTCATCTACTAAAGTTGTAATTGAAGAAAATCCTATATCCCCAACTACAGGAGTAGTTTTTCTATCCTCCACTGGTGAAAAAATTTTGGGAGAAGAATTAGAAGTTCCTAGTGAAGAAGAGGAACATGAAACTTATTTTGAACAACCATTGATAAAAGAACTAGAATAATTAGAAGAACTCTACATTGATTTTGAAGAATCTGTCATGGCGGAGGAAGGGGAAGGAGACGTACACAATGTCAATGGTGAGGAAAATAGGATTGGAGGAGGTAGAGGTAGAGGTAGAGGAGGATGTGGAGATGGGAATAGAGGAGGGGGTAGAGGTAGAGGAAACCAAGATCTTTTTGGATTTCCTATTCTCGATGAAGATACAACTCTCACAATGAAGAATATATCACCCTCGATTCTTCCTAATTTCCATGGAAAAAGAAATGAAGACCCAGATACATTTCTCTTCAAATTTGAAGTATTATGTAGATCATATGACTATCTGCATGATTCTCAAAAACTAAAATTGTTTCTTGCTACCTTAAAGGATTCATCATTAAAATGGTTCACGAGTCTAGGGATGCATTCTATAAGAACATGGGAACAAATGAAATAGGCTTTCCTAGGAAAATATAGAGATTATTGTATGCCTAGTAACCTTAAAGATGAAGTCTTCAAAATGACACAAAAGGAAGATGAAAATCTTGATGACTTAGTAGAGAGATTTGTCTACAATATTAAAAGAGCAAAAATAGACAATTTGGATGAGGAAACTCTAAAAGCCCTCTTGCTTAAAGCTATTAAAGATGAATGGATCAATCTCCTTAACTTAATTGGGAAAGGAAATATTTCTCAATTACCATTTCCAGATATTTGTGAGTTGTGTACATATCTCAAGGGGTAAAGCATGAGTTGGAAAGAGTCGTAGAGACCCTCTCTTATCAAGAATTAATAAATCTGTAGCTAGGAGAGTTAGCAGAGAAGAATTAGGAAGTTTGCTTGATACCTTCAAGACATATAGTTTAGGGAGTCTGAGTGAACAAATAGGCACCCTTAAAATACAGAACAAGCAAAAATCTAAAAATGCTGCATTATCTATCTTCTATCCTAGATGTCAAAAGAAACATGCAGTAAGAGAGTGTCCCTTAGACTCAAGGGTTATAGAAACTTGTGTCATATGTGTAGATAATCATGATACTAAAGAATGTCCTTCTTTACCAGGTCTCAAGGCTGTATTTAATGAGGAAGGAATACCATAACAAGTAGACCCTCTCTACTTTATAGCCAAGAGACCATGGCAAAACTCTCAACCAAATCAACCACAAGGCTTTAGACCACAACAATTTTCTCAGTCTTCACAAAATAATTGGAATCCATCTTGGCAGCCTTGGGCTTAGACACAATCACAATCTTGGAATCAAGGATGGCAAAGTCCTTATGAGGCTTATGCTCAATATCAACAATATTCACCATCCTATATTCCATCGCAATTTCTACCCCAATCTAATCAAACTCCCCAAGCTAATAAATTCCCTCAAATCCAAGTTCAAAACCAAAACCCACAGCTCTCCCTACCATTTCCACAAAAGCCAAATCAACTACTGGCTCAACCACTTCTGAATCTTAATAATAAAATACCACAACAACCTATGTACAACATGGAAGGGAAAAATCCTCAAACTTATGTAATAACTCCACTAGATCTAAATAATGGCCAATTAATGTCTCGAAGAGTGTTACAAAGAAAACCCCCTGTTTGTATTCAAGAAATGGGACCAAATCTTAAAAAAGATAAAAATCAATATGAAGAAGGAGAGGCCTCTCTCCCTCAAAAAGAAAATAATCAAACAAAAAATGTTCCAATAAATACTCCTATCATATAACAACCCTCAGTATCAATTAGGCCACATTTCCCTGAATGGTTGAAAATTGATGAAGGAGTAGAAAAACAAATTACATTTCTTGATTATGATATGTTGGATGAATTAAGAAATTTCTGTATCAAAATTCCTTTGTTACAAGCCATAAAACAAATACCAATATTTGCGAAAACAATCAAGGATTTAAGTACTCAAAGATTAGGAAGAAAAAGAAAGGACATAAAAAAGAATTCAATTAGTTGGAAAAATTGCAGACATCATGATTGGGAAAACAACAATTCAAAAATATTTAGATCTAGGACGCCCCATTGTAAAAATTCACATCAATGGAACATAAATCCCAAAAGCATTGATTGATCTAGGAGCAACCATAAACATAACGAGTAAACAAGTTATGGACTCACTTAAGCTTCTTAAGTTTCAATACACACCAATGCTATTACAACTAGCAGATAGGTATGTGATCAAATATGATGGTGCATTGGAGGATTTTTGTGTATCCTTAGATTATTGGGAATATCCTATTGATTTCATGCTCTTAACACCTAAGAATAATCTAGGAGGACATCCATTAATCCTAGGAAGACCTTGGCTAGCTACAGTTGATGCTTTCATCGATTGTTGATCAGGTGACATGTTTATTTCAAATGGAAATTCTACAAATAAATTTACATTATACCCTCTTGCAAGAACAATAATAGAAATAGAAAATGAAGAATGGATAGATGATGAAGATGATATACAACCTATTTTTACTACTGAACAAGTAAGAGAGGAAGACCAAATTTTAAATCTATTGGAAAATAATGAATCTTCCTCACATTATGACCATAGTCAAAATGAATATCTCTCATTTAGACAAGTATCATTTATCTCTATGGAAAAATTTTGGAATTCTTTAATAGAAATATTTCCAGGTAAAACTTTGAATGTTAATGAAAACTTGGAAGAACTACAAAAGAATCAATTGGTGGAAATCTTACAGAAACATTCTTCTGCTTTTGCATGGGAATACATTGATATGAGAGGAATTGATCCTAAAACTTGCATACATCATATCTACATTGAACAAATTTCAAGACGAGTTAGACAACCGTAACGAAGAATTAACCCAAATCTAAAAGAAATTATTAAGGATTAATTGCAAAAGCTATTAAATGTAAATTTCATTTATCCATTATCAGACAGTCAGTGGGGTTCACCCTTAGTAATTGTTCCAAAAAAAATGGAAAATGGAGAGTATACATTGATTACAGGGAATTAAATAAAGCAACATTAAAAGACCACTTTCCACTACCTTTCATAGATCAAGTCTTAGACACATTAGCAGGGAAAAAGTATTTTTCATTTTTGGATGGTTTTAGTGGATATAACCAGATTCAGGTAGCACCTGAAGATCAAGATAAAACCACATTCACCTGTCCATGGGGAATTTATGCTTACCAAGTACTTCCATTTGGATTATGCAATGCTCTGGAAACATTCCAAAGAGCAGTCTTCAGAATTTTCTCTGATCTTATTGATGACTGTGTAGAAGTATACATGGATGATTTCACATTTTATGGTGATTATTTTAATGAAGCACTTGGAAATTTAGAAAAGTATTAATAATATGTAAAGAAAAAAATCTTTCGTTAAGTCATGAGAAATGTTTCATGATGTTTAACGAAGGAATTTTTTTAGGTCACCATATTTCAGGAAATGGAATTAAGGTGGACTCATCTAAAGTCAAAGTCATTTCTAAGTTATCAGTGCAAAACTGCTAATGAGATGTTAGAAGTTTTCTTGGTTTTACTGGATACTATAGAAGATTTATAGAAAACTTCAAAAAAATTGCATCTCCACTCTTTAAACTTATTACCAAGGACTATGAGTTCAAATGGGATTTTGAATGTCAAACTGCCTTTGAAAATTTGAAAAAGAGAATTTCTGAAGCACCTATTTTAAAAGGACCTAATTGGAAATTACATTTCCATATCTCAATTGATGCTTCAGATTCAACCATAGGAGCTGTGTTAGGCAAAAAATGATCTTACTCCTTATGAAATCTATTATACCAGTAAAAATTTAACTCCTGCAGAGTTAAATTATACTGTAACTAAGAAGGAGGATTTAGCTATAGTTCATACCATTAACAAATTCAGACATTATATAATTGGCTATGAAACTTTCATTCACACAGATCATTATGTCATTAGATACCTATTGAATAAACCAGTCACTAATGGGAGAATAACCAGATGGCTCTTATTATTACAAGAATTTAACATAACCATTCTAGATAGGCCAAGAAAACGAAACACAATTGCTGACTTTTTATCTATAATTCAAAATGATAATAATGATCAACCTGTAGAGGATAAATTTCCTGATGAATATATTTTTGTAGTATCTACTAAATCTGTTATGAAAACAGCACACAAAAGATAGAAAAGAGAGATAAATGCCTTATAATTCAGCCTCTTCGAGGGGGAAACCTCCTTTACATTACATAAAT
This sequence comes from Pinus tabuliformis, assembly GCA_031772625.1. Lineage (NCBI taxonomy): Eukaryota > Viridiplantae > Streptophyta > Pinopsida > Pinales > Pinaceae > Pinus > Pinus tabuliformis. The sequence continues at coordinate 2,547,426 of CM062812.1, read as the reverse complement.
GAAAAATTCTTGAATGATTCAAATGACAAAACCTCCTTTCTATATATAGGAGTCTAAGGGGTCACAATATAACCAAGTCGACCTAACAATAATAATATAAAGGCACAAAAATAACAATAGATGGATTCTATGGGGCACAGTAATAACAATATGGGGACAATAGGGGCATAATAATATTAATAAGGGATACAACTACAATAGTAATGGGGGAATCACTAGTATTATAGGGACCTAACATGCCCATCTCCTTCAAAAAAGTGTTGTCTTCAATTCTTGAGTAGTTCCAGATGCTTCTGTATAAAATTCTCATCCTCCCATGTGGAATCTTCAGCAGATAAGTTCTTCCACTTGATGAGATACTCCGAAATGGATTGATTTCGTAGCTATCGAGTTCTTGTTTCTATGACTGCTTCCTGTTCCAATATAATTTTTCCTTCCTTGTCAAGTTTTGGAAATATTGTTTGAACTGGGAGCTTGTCGCCTATAACCTTCTTTAAACATGAAACATGGAAAACTGGGTGCACTCGAGAAGCTGCAGGAAGCTCCAATTTGTATGCCATAGTACCAATCTTTTGCAACACCTTATACAGGTGATAATTTATCATCCTTCTTAGCTTGCTTGAGGGACATTTGTTTATATGGTTGTAGCCGTAGGAATACCCAGTCACCTACATCAAAACTTCTTTCGCTGCGATGTTGATCTACCTGTTGTTTCATTCTATTCTGCACCAACACGAGGTTATCCTTTAAGAGTTGGAGAACTTGTTGTTGATGCTCGATGTGATGTTCCACTGCTTGAACCTTAGAATTTTCTCTTAAATATGATGTGATGGATGGTGGCTGATATCCATAAAGTGCCATAAACGGGGTCATTTTTGTTGCAGTGTGGAAGGAAGTGTTATACCACCATTCAGCCAGAGGTAACCATTTGACCCTTTATGTATATTTATCAGATACAAAGCAACAAAGATATCCTTCCAAACATTTGTTTACTATCTTAGTTTTCCCATCAGATTGAGGATGATAAGATGAGCTATGAGCTAACTGAGTACTAAGACAAGAAAATAATTCTGTCCAAAAATTTCCAGTAAAAATGAGATCTCTGTCACTTACAATAATCTTTGGGTTTCCATGTAGCTTTTGAATTGTTTCCATAAATGCAGTAGAAACTGTACTGGCTTTAAATGGATGTGATAATGCAAAAAAGTGTGCATACTTGGTAAGTCTGTCAACTACCACCATGATGACACTCTTTCCCTCAGACTTGGGTAAACTTGTGATAAAATCCATTGAAACCTCCTCCCAATGTTGGCTTGGAATGGATAAAGGTTGTAATAGACCTGGTGTCTTAATTGTTTCAACTTTAGTTTGTTGGAAAACCAAACATTTCGCCACAAACTTTTGAATATCTGATTTAAGGCCATCCAAAAAAAATTCCTTCTTAACCCTGTGGTAAGTTTTTAAAAATCCTGAGTGCCCTCCTAAGGGAGAAGTGTGCAATTCCTGGAGAATATTTTGTTTGAGTTGAGAATTATTACAGAAGTATAAGCGATCTTTGTACCATAATGAATCATTTTTCCAGCTAAATGTATCAGATGTACTGGAATCTTGTTGTAACTTTCGAACAAGTGCCCACACTTCTTTGTCATTCTTCCATTCCTCCCTTATTTTGTTTATCCAATCTGGTTGGATAATAGAAATGGCGCACAACAATGCTTCCACATCCTCATCCTTTCTTGAGAGTGCATTTGCCACAAAATTTTGCTTCCTTTTTTTGTAGATTATTTCAAAGTCATAACCCAACATCTTTGTGACCCATTTTTGTTGCTCTTCAGAGGATAATCTTTGTTCTAAACAGTATTTAAGGCTATCATGATCCGTTTTTACCTTGAAGTGTCTTCCCATTAGGTATGGTCGCCATTTCTTAAGTGCATGTAGTATTGCCAACATTTCCTTCTCATAAATAGCTTTGTGTAAATACTTTCCCTTTAAAACAACACCAATTCCATTTCCTGAAGCATCACATTCCATAATAAAGGTTTTTGTGAAGTCCAATGTAGATAAGACTGGTTCTTGGCACATTGCCTCTTTAAGATGTTCGAATGCCTTTGTTGCTTCTGGAGTCCATGAAAATGCATCTTTCTTCAATAATATTGTTAGAGGTGCTGCTATTTTCCCATAATTCTTAACAAACTTGTGATAATACCCTGTCAGCCATAGAAATCCTCGCAAATGCTTTATGGATGTGGGGATATTCCATTCCTTAATGGCTTTAATTTTGCTAGAGTCTACCTTAACTCCTTCATGAGATACAATATGAACAAAATATTCCACCTCTTGTACTCCAAAGAAAAATTTGGATCTTTTTACATATAATTGTTTCTCCTCCAATATTTGTAGCACCCTGTCAACATGTTCAACATGATCCTTCCAAGACTTGTTGTAGATTAGTATATCATCAAAAAATATGAACACAAATTTTCTAAGGAAGGGTTTGAAAATGGAATTCATCAAAACTTGAAATGTAGAAGGTGCATTGGTAAGGCTAAAAGGCACGACCAAAAATTCATAGTGACCCTCATGAATTCTAAATGCTGTTTTGTGAAATGTCTTCAGTCTTCATTCTGATTTGATGATATCCTGAATGAAGATCCAACTTGGTGAAGTAAATTGATCCATGCAATTCATCCAATAATTCATCAATGATAGGAATGAGAAACTTATCATTAATAGTGAGCTTGTTGAGCTCCCTATAATCCAGACACATGCGCCGTGATCCATCCTTCTTGTGCACCAATACTACTGGAGCAGAGAAAGAACTTTGACTAGGTTGAATTATACCAGCCTCTAGCATTTCTGCAACCATACGTTCAATTTCACTCTTTTGGGCATAGGGATATCTGTACAGCCTGATGTTTGGAGGAACACTTCCTGGAGTCAAATGAATAGCATGATCATGATCACGAATAGGTGGGAGACCTTTGGGAGTCTCAAATACCTTGGAATGATTGTCCAAGACTTTTTGGAGATCTAGAGAGATAGATGATTTTGATGTGGAAACATCTAGCGAACATAATTGTGCAATTACACCTCGTTGTTCCTTTTTTAGAAGCTTTGTCATACCGTTAGAGCTGATTATCTTTCCTGGTTTCCCTGCAATACCCCTTAATTCAATTTCCTTTCCTTCTGCAGAAAATTTCATGAAAAGTTCTTGAAAGTTAAAAGCTATTGTACCCAAGGATTGTAGCCATTGGACTCCTAATACAACATCAGCACCTCCCATTGGAATGGAAAGCATTGGGCTATTCAATACATATTCTCCCATGGATAGCTTGATATTATGGCACTTTCTAGAGCAATTTGTGGTTTGTCCACTTGCAACCATCACTTGACACTCTAGTGCTGGATATAGGAAGCAATTCAATTCTTTTGCTATCTTACAATGAATAAAATTGTGGGTACTTCCTAAATCAATCAACACTATTACCTTTTTCTTCTTGATATGTCCTTCTATCTTGATGGTTTGAGGAGTGGTAATTCCAGCCAATGCATTACAATATATGGTCGGATTCATTTCTTCTTTATCTAGGGTTTGTTCCTGGAGTATATCCTCTTCTTTTGACCTTTCTTGTTCCTTTTCTTCCTCCTCTTCACAATCTATGTAGAATAATTTCTTCTCAGCACACTTATGACCTTTAGTGTATTTGCTATCACAACTGTAACAAAGCCCTTTTGCTCTTTTTTCTTCCAATTGTTGTGGTGTCAACCTTATAGGTTGTGGAAGGCTTGGGGCAACAACACTTCCATATTTATAGTTGTGAGTGGTAGGCTTCCTGGTTGCCATAATTTTGCTTTCCATTTTTATTGCTAACTTGAATTCCTTCTCCAATGAATCTGGTTCCCAAAGGCAAACCTCATGTTGGATATTATCCTTTAAAGTCCCTATGAACACATCAATCCTATGCTCCTCTGGAATATATTTTACCCTTATGTTTAATTTTTGGAAGTCCTCAATGTGTTCCATCATTGAACCCTTTTGTTTGAGACTTATCAATTGGCTAAAAAAGGTGTTGCTTTTTGTATCCTCATAATGTGCTGTCATTTCTTCTGTAAAAATTTCCCAAGTGACAATTTGTTTACGAGAGCAAAGCCATCGATACCATACTAACTGATTTGGTTCTAAATATAAAGTTGCAATATGTACCTTTTATGTGTTTTTCACATTGTGGAGATTGAAAAATTTCTCCCTTTGTAGTATCCATGTTGCGGGATCCTTGCCATCAAACTTCTTCATATCGATTTTTGGAATATGGTGGGTCTTCACTCCAACATTAGAGTCTATGAAATCATGATTAACATTTATTTTGTTCTCATCATGAGTTTCCTTTACTACCCTTTCACCATTAGTGACCATTTCTTGTAGCAACTTATTCAAATTTATCTTCAATTCTTCCATCTTATCATCCATGCCATTCATCTTAGATTCCATGCCATTCATATTAGCTTCCATGCCATCCATCTTAGCTTCCGCGTCATTCATATTAGCTTCTATGCCTTTCTTTAAAACATCCATCTTAGCTTCCACACCATACATCTTAGCTTCTACATCTTTCTTTAAACCATCGATCTTAGATTCTGTTAATTTTTGTGTGAGTGACATTTGTTGCACTTGGTCTCATAATTTTGATATATCATGTTGCATTTCTTCCTCTTCTTCATGATTCATGCTAGAGCTTTCAGGTTGATTACTAGGTGTTTTCATTTTCTTTCCTCGGGGCATCAATTACCGATAATAATGCTTTACTATGCCCTTTGAATTCCTTCAAACTAATTTTTCAAACCAAGCTTATGCAAAAATTTAAAAAAACTACACACTTTTTTCACTTTGTAGGAGCTCGATATTGAATTTGATGTATCTCTGTAATTTCAGATCATCCAGTTATGAAATTGCGATCTGTAGTAGCCCTCTGTGTCCTCTTTCCAATGCCACTAGTTTGATCGATTTTAGATTCTCCAAGAAAGAGTTATGCACAATCTCCCAAGATAACCTGATTATATACCTTTTCAGAAGAGAAAACTTGTATGAAGTGCCACGTGTCACTTTTGTGACATTCGGATCTAAAAACTATACACAAGAAACTAAAGTTCATCCTCTTTCTGTAACTTCTTACGAAATTTCAATCTGATGCTCAAAACAAAAGTTATGACGATTTTCCCCAGGTCACCTGTTTGGAATGAAATTTGGGAGTCTGCAAAAAGGCCAACTTCCTCAGATCATATCTCTGCAAATATAGCGAAAAAAACTCTGAAATTTGGATCTGAGGTTCATAACAATTTCGGCCGAAATGGGTTTTTGTTTTAGCATCTGAAACGTTGCATAAAAAAGGTTATAGTGCAAATTCCATGATGACTTGTTTGGAGCAGCGAAACCCTAGAATCCAAAGCTCTGATACCAAATGTTATGGAATTAGCTCAAAAGAAGATAGAAAAGAGAGATAAACGCCTTAGAATTCAGCCTCTTCGAGGGGGAAACCTCCTTTACATTACATAAATGAACAATTCTTGACTAATTCAAATGAAAAAACCTCCTTTCTATATATAGGAGTCTAAGGGGTCACAATATAACCAAGCCGACCTAACAATAATAATATAAATGCACAAAAATAACAATAGAGGGATTCTATGGGGCACAATAATAACAATATGGGGACAATAGGGGCACAACAATATTAATAAGGGATACAACTACAATAGTAATGGGGGAATCACTAGTATTATAGGAACCTAACAAAATCACCTTGGTATGCATATATTGCTAACTATTTAGCAACAGGGAAAATGCCATTTTGTCTCCTAGAGAAAAGAGGAGAATAATCCAGAATAGCACATCTTATTCATATATAAATGAAGAGTTATACAAAACAGGACCAGATCTTATCATCAGAAGATGTGTTTGAGAGGATGAAATACCAAAAATACTTAAAACTGGCCATGATGAACCATGTGGAGGACATTTTTCTGACAAAAGAACTGCTTATAAAGTCTTACTTTTAGGATATTATTGGCATTCCATTTTCAGGGATACTAAGGAATATGTTAAAATATGTGATAGCTGTCAGAGAATGGGCAAACCCAAGCTTTGAAACTAAATGCCATTACAACCACAGGTACTTATTGAACCATTTGAAAAGTGGGCACTAGATTTTGTTGGACCAATCAGCCCACCTTCATAGCAAAAGAGGTATATTCTGGTATGTACTGATTATGTCACTAAATTGGTAGAAGCTAAAGAACTTCCTTTTTCTACTGAAAATGCTATACTTTCATTTGTTTTTGAGGATATTTTCACTTGTTTTGGTGTTCCAAGAGAAATTGTAACAGATCAAGGAACACAATTCACATCCAGATTAGTGGAGAAGCTTGTGGAGCAATATAGAATCAAACATCGGAGGTCTACTTTGTACCATCCACAAGCCAATGGACAATTTGAGTCTACAAATAAGGTGATTGAAGCAATCCTTACCAAGACTGTATACTTGCATAGGAAGGACTGGGTAGAAAAGCTTGTAGAAGCTTTGTGGGCTTATAGAACTACATGGAGAAGTAAGACAGGACATACGCCCTACGAACTTGTGTATGGGAAGCAAGTCTTACTTCCAATAGAGTTCTAGATCCAGACTTATAAAATAGCAGTCTAGCTAGATCTTGACCTTCAAAATCATAGAAGAAAAGGATGAAACAACTTAATGAGCTTGATGAAATAAGATAACAAGCCCTCCAGAGAACCACCCTAGTTTAATAACAGAGATCCAGATGGCATGATAAGTACATTAAAGAAAGAAAATTTCATCCAAGAGATTGGGCAGTACTCTTTGATTCAAAGTTCAAAAATTTTGAAGGGAAATTCCAAACCCATTGGCTTGGACCTTATGAAGTTGAAAATGTCTTTGACAATGGTGCAGTTAGAATCAGGACTATTGATGAAGAGAAAATTTCTCTTTTATTAAATGGACATCAACTTAGACTTTATCAGAAGCCATTAAAAAAAGAAGAATTTGTCAAAATTTTCAAAGATAATTCAAAATTGAAGATGGTTGAAAAGAGTTCTCCTTCTTTTCCACCTTAGAAATTTTACTCAAATTTTATGTTTAAAGAATTTTTTTTTGATAAATAAATTATATATATATATATAATATTCAAAAATAAAATAAAATAAAAATAAGAAGTATAAACATGAAAACCAACATGTTGTTGGCATGTTTATACAAAGAATTTGAAGTGAAAACCAACTCCTATTGGCACCTTAAATTTTCTTTTAAAAAATAAAGTTCCTTTCTTAAAGTTTTTTCTTTTCAACTACAGAATCAACAACTTTCCACAACTTGGACAAGTTTCTGTAGCTAGGAAAAGTTTCTACAGCCCTAATAACTTTTTGATGCCACTTGACAGGAACACTTGGTGATTCAAATTGAAGGATAATTGACAATGCAAAGTACTAGCAGGAGATATCAAAGGAAAATTAAGGTTAGAAAAGTTAATCAAAGGTATGCGATACTTTAATTTAACATTGAGGATTAATATATCACATATATGAACTAAGAGGAAATAGCATTTCCAAAATAAAATAAAAACATTGCAAACTAAGTGTGAAGGTCGCCTGTCAAAATCATCATAAACCACCACTTAAAACCTATGTCTTGTCCTTATTCCAAATTGGTTGAAGTAAATCAATGAATCATTATTTTGAATGTGCTCCAATGGTAAAATTCATTCCCACATCCTTCATTATAATTCATATGTTCTTCCATTTCTCCGAATTCATATAACCTTTCTATCTCTCCACCACTAATCGAAATCCTACCAACACCATTTCTCCTGTCAAAATAAGCAGGCCTTGAGACAAAGCATCCTTCATAATGGGTGTTATTTTCTGAAACGAGCCAGTAGGAAATAAATTCTTAGAAGGATATCCTCAGACTAGGGAGTTGTTGCAAAAGAAACAATGGTTACAATTCATAGAGAAATTCAACGGTTTCCATAGGGAAGTCATGAAGACTTTTGCAAGCTCGTTTGATGGAACGGAGGTTGAGATAAGAGACATTAAGTTAACTATAAAAAAGTCTGTAATCGGAGAGGCTACTAAATTTCCTAGAAGCAGAGAGCAATGGTTCAAAAACAGGGGAATCAATGGAGAATATTGGAGAGTCTTCCTGAAAAATCCAAACATGGATACCACAGTCTTCAAGAAAGGTATTCCTAGTATAGCCCTTAAGAATAAATGGAGGAATTTACTTCTTGTTCTTTAGAAATTCATTAATTGTGAGGGTCGGTTTGGATACATGTATTTCTACCACATTAGGATAATGATGCATTTTCTTGAGGAACACGAGATGAATCTTCCTTATTTCCTCTTGCATAGTCTTAAGAAAATGTCCATGAATGTTCAAAAGAAGATTCAATTCATAGACAATACCATGTATCATCATGGATTGGTAAAGATATTGGTTGAATTACACCTTCAGAGTGTAGGGGATGACTGGGAAAATTTCTTGGTAAGAAACCATTTTGAAGAAAAATCTCTTGAACAACCCAACAGTAGTAGAACCCTAAGGGGAAAGAAGAGAACAATGGAAACAATAAAAGAACCCTAGTCTGAACAAGAATTATTAGAATATGAACTGCCCATAGTTGATATTTTGCAAAAAATGAAAAGGAGAAATCTTAGAAGGAAGAAAGCTAGAAAAAGAACAAAATATTTACCACAAACTGAGAACCTTCCTCAGGAAAAAAAGCCAAAAGCTAAAAGAAGGAAATCACATAGGCTATAGACCCCAGGATTGAGGAGGAGTACCAAGTTGAACACAATGCAACAAACGGTCTCAGGAGCTATGGAATATATTGATATCGATGAAAATGAGCCAACTGAATACCTTGAAGCTTCCCAGGAAGGATCACCAAAACTATCACCATGAGTGTCATCACCACCTTGTAGTTCACCACCAAAAAGTCCAGTGCACAATCTAGGTGTTGACCCTATTCAACAAGAGATTTATGACTACATAGATTCATTAGAAAGAAAGGAAGCAACAACTAAAGAATCAATCCAAAGTCCTGGAGAAGGAAGCAATCAGTTCAATGAGCCACAAGAACCTTCAACATCCAATGTTTTAAAGCAAGAAATATTTGAGTTGGAGACATTGAACATATATCTCAAGAATGAAAATTAGACATTGAAAGCATGAAATGGTATTCAAATTGCAAAAAGTGACAACCTTATCCTTCATTTGAGTTTGTGGTACAAAAAGAACAAAAAGTTGAAGAAAGAGAACATGGCAATGCAAAGAGAAATTATCAACCTAAAATACAAAATCCTCATGAGGAAACCAAGGATGCCAGTGGTTGCCAGAAAGAAGAAAAAAGTGAATCCTGAAGGCAATAATAAGAAGGAACAAGAGAATGACAATGATGAATTGTATGAGGACATACAAAACCTCTAGTGTGGGGGAATGTAGAGTCCAAGGACTGTCTTACCTTGACACCCTTTTTGCCTATACTTCTTCCTTTTTCCCTATACCTATCACCTAAATAATGCAATAGACACAAGGTTTTGTTAAAGGTAAGAACTTAAATGTCTTCTTCTTCATATTTGTCTATATACCTTATTGTTTTGTTAAAGTATGCATTTGACTACGGAGTTGGTATGTTTCTGCAACTAATCCAGATTTCCGCAGCTATCTTCATTGTTAACAGGGTTCAGATGTTCCAGCTCGGTCAAGGAAGATATGGATGGATGAGGAATGATCCCCTCATGGATTCTTTCCTATTCTCTTGAGCCAATCCTTCAAGAAGATCGCATGATAACATGGTCAACCTCAAAGTCAACTGCAAGATTATCGCTGGGACAGAGACCGAGTTTTCTCGAAATCTTATCGATTTGCTTTTCCAAATAGAAAATCAATTATTTAGTGATATAGTTTGATTTAGTAGGATCGAAATAAAGATATATAGGCTTGAAACTCTCGTATTGTTATACATAGAAGTATTATAAAAGCAATGGCCACTCTATGTTTTGGGTGTGCACCGATATATGTAAATTTTAAGAACATATTGATACACTTGTTTGCGAGTAATAGACTTGGTTTATGTTTTCCATACTATGTTGATTGGATATTGTCAACTATTTCGTGGAGGGCCCCTATGTCTAGTACAGGTCTTTAACCAATTGCACATAGATTTCCTTAATTGCTTTAGCGTAGATGCTCTATTATGTGTTTGAAATGCAG